>OY041604.1:0-20000 GCA_955876795.1 Eupithecia tripunctaria | reverse complement strand
CCGGCGCCGCGGCGAGACACAAGCAGCCGCTAAGGCACAACCCTAAGCGCCTCACGCGACGCCGGCGGCGGCGTCCACGCACACCCCCGGTGCCGCGGCGCGACACAAGCAGCCGCTAAGGCACAACCCTAAGCGCCACGACGCGGCGCCGGCAGCGGCGTCCACGCACACCCCCGGTGCCGCGGCGCGACACAAGCAGCCGCTAAGGCACTACCCTAAGCGCCTCGACGCGGCGCCGGCGGCGGCGCCCACGTACACCCCCGGTGCCGCGGCGCGACACAAGCAGCCGCTAAGGCACAACCCTAAGCGCCTCGACGCGGCGCCGGCGGCGGCGTCCACGCACACCCCCAATGCTGATTCTAATATTACTTATGGTGGAACTAATCGATCATTTATTCATAGATAACGTAGAGGGATAACCACAAGGCTATTTTGATCTTGATCATTCATCACATACATAATGTAGAAGGATAACTACAAGGCTATTTGATGTTGACCATCAAAACTAAGGTAGAAATAAATTTATACTGTCATAAACTATGGCTACTATTAGCTTAACTTGGGGCGAAAATAAATAATACACAGGGTAAGAACACTCTAAAGATATTAATAAGTTAAAATAAATTTATTTTGAAGAGATACATTCAACAGTTTTCTATGATTACCCTTGTCCTTAAGTCTGTTCGGGGCACAAGTCATTATGTATTTAATTCTGTTGCTCACAGATGTTCAACAATTTAGGAGATTGTAGGTTTGCAGCGGTCCTTACTTCTTGATGTAACCAAACTCCAGGGCCACAGCCACTCTCAACAAGCCCGTACAACTCAACCATCCATACGTCCACAAACTAAACGATATACAGACTGCTAAGCTCCCACACTACTAAAACCGATGAAGCAGAACAGAGCCAAACCATATCGACACCAGTGCCACACTCCAGCGAGCCCAAGAGTGAAGGACCGTGCAAGCATGCATACACCCATGCATATCACATACATGTATTTTATACATGTACATTACATGCATGCCTATAGACATACCTATGAACACCCCCTCGCCCAATCTTACAATGCACCGTACAACCAATACTTGTGCCGTCTAGCCCCACTCCACCACGCCAGCCACAACACAGCTGGAACACAGCAGTCCATACCTATTCTAATCTGTCCTACTCTATCTAATCTGTAGAAGTACAAAACTAAATTAACCGCACGGGCTCACAAACACACAACTATAACTCTATCAATAATTCATCGAAAAATTTATCCAGGCTCAATGTGGTACATTATATCCTGAAAAACAAAAAGAAACATACAGCATTCTATGTCTAGTAGTGTGTTGAGTAGTTATTGGCATAAAATTACACCAATTTACTGAGACAAAATATTGTAAACAACAAAAAACAAAACAGACATTGAATTGAGGTTACGTCACCTGTCGAAAAGCTGTCGACGTCAAACTCATATGTCAGAGACAATGACCAAGGGTGATTTCCTTCGTCCGTGGTCAGCGGGAATAAAATCTCACATTTAAAAACAAAATTAGCATTCTAATAAAAGAGCAAAGTCAAAATAAATACAAATAGAATATAAATTAATTTGCTCTGGGGTAAGTTTGAATAAATTATTTTTGCAAATGAAATTCATAGACGTCCCAGTTCCGACCACAACAAAGTAAACCAGAGACTATAAACCCGGTCGGGCTCCAATGACAAGTACACTTTTTGCCCGTAAACTAAAACTATTTAGATAGTAGGCAACAAAAGGCAAATAAATTTAAACGATAACAAAAGTAGTTAAAACCAAAGAAGAAAAAAAAAAAAAAAAAATGTTTTAATATAATTTAAATATATTTATTTTCCTTTAGTCCCGACCCAACCACGGCAGCAGACAAGACTGACCAACGACGTCAACGGTTTGCAACCAAGAGCGTAATGTAGAGCCAACCAAGTACGGTTCCATTAAAAAAAAAAAAGAAGAAGAAGACTCGATGCTAAATTAAAACAAAACCAAAACAAACAAATTAAATCGAAACAAAACAAGACAAATACTTAATAAATGAGTCTAAAAATCAAAGTGAACCATTGCAGACAGCAGAACAACAAAGCTAAACACGTAAGTACTAATCATTTTCAACAAAAGACCCATTCTCTCTGCCAATTATGCGAAGAATATTCTTCGCAAACGACAGGAAAATAGGTCTGTAGTTATTGTCACCAATTATTGCCTCTAAATTAATAAGATTAATATCGATATCCATTGTACTCTCGCAGTCGTGCCTTAACAATCCAAATCTGCCACATTCCAACAAAAGATGCTGTACAGATTGGTCAGTATCGTCACCGCAAGAGCACAATGGAGAATGCGCTAAGCCGAACCTAAATAGATATGAATTAAAGCCGCCATGGCCAGTAAGAATTTGACAGTAAAAATTATCAAGGCTAAGTTTTTTCAGTGTTCTATATGCCAAAGAAACATCCTTGAAAAATAACTTTGTTGTACTGCCTGTCTGGGATGAATCATATGCCCGTTGCCACTCATCAATACTGCTCGACCTTGCCAAGCCCTTAGCATAGGACAGAGGGAACTTATCGTAGAATGGCTGTCTTCGATCTCTCAGAGCCGCTTGCTTCGCCAACTCGTCGGCCCTCTCATTGCCCTCAATACCGCAGTGTGCCTTGACCCAGTATAAGGATATAGTTTTGCCATCTTGGGCAAGCATTAATATTTTATCCTTGATTGCAGCGACCAATGGATGAAGCGAACTAGGGTCACTCACCGCTTCGAGGCTGGACCTTGAATCGCTGGCAATACTGAAAGCAGGCTCCCGTCTGCCTTCAACCATTTGGAGAGCTCGCAGTATCGCACACAGCTCTGCCTGAAACACGCTGCAGAAGTTTTCCAGCCGGAATCTAGTGTGGCGGACCTCACGCCCCCCGGACCAACAGCTAACAGCACCGCCCACCTTGCCCTCCAGCTTACTACCGTCTGTGTAAAGGATGGGCCCATCGCTCCCCATACTCAACGCTACCTCCTGAGACTCAATCAGCCCAAACCCTATACACTTTCTTTCTGCAGGGTGGGGCAAGGAGAATGGACTTATTCTGAGCTCAATACTACGCCCTGGCAAACTGGGTAATGGCTCTCCTCTCTTTACTCTGTAGATAAGTGCATTCTCCTTCAACCTCAAGGGCAGAGGCAGCAGTCTCGACAGCAGGACACTAGACACCAAAGATGTTGTGCGGTGAGCTTTACTTATCTTGATAGCAAAAGATCTAATGAGGCTGTTTAGGATCTTTTGTGCATATGCCCTATCTGAGATATCCGCCCAACTACTGGCCGCATAAAGAACCGTGGGTTCCACCACAGCAATATAGATAAGTCTCAAAATATCAGAATTAAGACCCCATTGTGCACGTGCCGCTCTAGAGACTACCTTGTAAAATGCAATAGATTTGTTGGTAACTGTCTCTAGGTGCATTCTGAAGTTAAGAATGGGGTCTATAGTTAATCCTAATATTCTGAGACTCGATCCATAGGCTATAGGGACACCCTCCATAACAATACTGGGAGTATGGTATCGCAGCTTCTTTGTTATGAGCAGTGCCTGCGTTTTATCAGGAGCAAATTTTAATTTCAGGCCTTCTCCCCACCGGGTGATCACCTCCAGCGCCCGGTTGACCATGCCCTCCAACTCAACTCCATCGGCTGCGGCGGCGATCATCAGGAGGTCGTCCGCGAAGGCCTGCACCCTGACGCCCCCGTACTGCGTCTGCTCCAGCACTGGCTCCAGCTGAAGGTTCCAGAGGATCGGCCCGCAGGTGGACCCCTGTATACAACCCATGCTGGTGTTTCTATGTACTGCTTGCCCAGCATATTTTAGTACAATCTTCCTATCTGAGAGGTAATTAAGAATCAGGCGCGCCACCTCAGTATCCACATTGTTAGCCCTTAGCTGTTCTATAATAGCGGGCCACCAGGTGTTGTCGAAAGCGCCTTGAATATCTAATGAGACTAAAACTATTATTTTCTTTCGTTCCAGGCTCGAGCGGACGATAGACATGGCGTCGAATAAGGCGTCCTCGGCGCTCCGCTGCGGAGTAAACCCGTACTGGAAGGGGCCCAGGCGACCCTCCTTGCCGAGCTGCCACTGTAGTCGGTTCACGAACAGCTTCTCGAGCATCTTCCCGAAGACGGGAAGAAGCCCGATCGGTCTGTACGACTTGGGAGTGGAGTAATTATCTTTGCCTGGCTTGGGGATCACCTTAACGGTCGCCACCTTCCACGATGTAGGGAAACAGCCTAGTCGAAGGCACTGCGAATACAGCCCCACGAGCAGGGCCTTGTCACATCTGTAGGCCCGGAGGCAGATGTCCAGCGTGAGCCCGTCGCCCCCGGGCGCTCTCTTAGGGCTCATAGTTCGCAGTACCGTCTCCAGCTCCGTTTCAGTGAAGGCGACGTGAGGCGCGTCCGTCTCCGCGAGCTCGGCGGCCCAGGCGCGCACGGCGGCGCGGCGCGCGGCGTGCTGCGGCGTGTCCCGCCGCGGGTCGTCGCAGCGGTAGAAGGTGTCGGCCAGCAGCGCCGCCGACTGCGCCTCGTCCAGCGCGCTCCCGTCCGCCGCCGCCATCAGCGCATCCTCCGAGCGCGCCCGCGCTCCGCACGCCTTCATAATGCGGTACGACCTCCGCCATATTCCCTCCACCGTCTCGCCCGTGCAGAACTCCTTCCAGCTGGCGGTCATGGCCGACTCTATCGCGGCCCTGTACTCGGTCCTAGCCTCCAGGTACCGGTCGACCACGTACCGCCTCCTGGCAGGGTTCGCCTTCGCGATCTTCCTCCGGCGGCGCACCATCTCGGCCTTCAGTCCGGCCAGCTCGGGCGTCCACCAGCGGCAGGCTCTGCGGAGTCTCTTGGGCGGGATGCGAGGGATGGCCCTCTCGCAGGCCGCGAGCACGCACCCGGTGTACAGGTCGGCGGCTCTGTCGGCCGCCTCCCCGTCCGCCAGCGCGCCCACGGCGGCGCTCAGCTCGGCGCGCGAGATCTCCCGCTCGAGCTCCTCCTCGAACAGAGTCCAGTTGGCCTTCCCCGTGTTGTAGATCCTGGTGGTGGGCGGCGGGGGCGCGGGGTCTGAGCGGTGCGCGCTCAGTCGCAGCGTGAAGGTGACCGGCCTGTGGTCGGAGAGCGTGCAGAGCGCGGGGTCGACGCGCCAGCCGGCGAGCGCGGGCAGCAGCGCGGCGGAGCAGGCGGTCACGTCGACGATGCTGGCGGCGGGCGCGCCGTGCCGGTAGGCGAGGAAGGTCGGCTCGCGGCCCTCGTTACACACCTCGAGCCCGAGCTCCGCGAACAGGTCCGCGAGCGCGGCGCCGCGCGCGTCCTCCTCCGCGCAGCCCCACCACGCGCTGCGAGCGTTCACGTCGCCCGCCACCACCACCCGCGAGCATGCCATGCCTCGTACTAACGTTTTTATTCTATTAAGGTAAATATCTAAATCTAATTCCCTATCCAAGTACACGCTGATTATACCTATATCTAAATTTTGAACTTTAATGACTACGCCCGATATGTCCTTACTTATATAATTAACATTTTCAGAAAACCGCAAGTTCGGGTCCGTAATGACGATGGCGGCGCGCACCGGCGCGTCGGCGCTCCCCGCCGCGCTCTGCACCACCCTGCAGCCCGTCGGCGGCGCCATGCGGCCGCGAGCCCCGACGTAAGGTTCCTGCAGGAGTAGCACTTGGAAACCCGCAGCGGTGGCCTCTCTCAGGCACTCGTGCGTCGCCGCCCGGCCCCTGCCCAGGTTGTATTGCAGAATTTTGACATGTACGTTCATCTGCGCAGATGGATCGGTGCCCTCAGCAGTAGCGCACGGCGAGGCGCGCTATGCGGTCCCAGCGGCGCCACTCGGGGCAGTCGGCGCTGTAGGCGGGGTGCTCCGCCCCCGGCAGCCGGCGCGCCGCGCAGTTGGTGCAGTGGGGCGGCGCCGTGCCGCGGGCGGTGCACGCGCGCGTGTCGTGCTCGCCAGCGCAGTATCCGCAGCGCGGCGCCGGCGCGCGGCACTCGGACACGCGGTGGGAGAAGCCGAGGCAGCGGTAGCACTGCACGAGCGGCGACTGGTCGAGCGCCGTCACCACCTGGTAGCCGAGCCGCACGCGCCGCTCGAGCAGCGCGCGCCACAGCGCGGGGCTCGCCTGCACGACCACGTTGTTGAGGCCCGCGTTCCTTCCCTTGATGCGCCTCACCACTCGGACGCTGCGCTCGGTTTCGGGCACAGCGGCGAGCAGCGCCTCGTTCTGTCGGAGCAGGGCCGAGGCGAGGCGCTCGTCCGTGAGCTCCGCGACGACGCCGACGAGCCGTAGCTGCGGGTCTCGGAGGCGAGGCTCCGACACGCTGTAGTCGTCGCCGAGCGCGCGGATGGCGCCCTCCATCACCTCTCTCTCGCGCGCGCTCTCCAGCGAGATGGCGACGCCGCCGCCGCGACACTTGCGCACGCCGTTCACCCCGACGCCCAGCCCGATCACGTCCACGTTCCGCTTTATGTGCCGCAGAATGTCGTCGCCGGTGTGCGTCGGGTTCTTCGACTTGACCATCAGCGGGTGTCGGGCGACGCGCGCGTACGAGGCGCGGCTCGGTGGCGGAGCGCTCTCTACCGCCGGCGCGTGCTGCTCGTCGCGCGGGGCGGGGCGCGCGGGCGGCATCGGCGAGTTGGAGCACTCCTCGCGGATGGCGTGCGCCTCCTCGAGCAGCTGGCCCACCAGCCGCAGACTGGCCGTCTCCTCGGGCGGGCGCGCGTCCAGTTTGTCGCTGAGGCGCTCCGCGGCGCGGCGCGCGGCCTCGGCCTCCTGCGCCGCCTTGCCGGTCGTGCGTCGCAGCTCGTCCAGGCTGCTCTGCAGGCACTCGGTGATCGCCTCCAGCTTGTTCGCGTACACCTGCTGCTGCAGAGCACACTGCCCCTCGGCGAGCGAGCGCGCGCGCTCCTTCTCGAGGAGGTGCCGCGCGCGCGAGTCCGCGAGGCGCAGCACCATGCCGTGCAGCCCGCGCACGCCCGCCAGCACCGCCTCCTTGATGTCTCGGTTGAGGTTGCGCGACTTCTCGAGCTCGGCCACCGTGCTCTGCAGCAGACGGTTCGCGAGGCGCGGCGCGTCCTGCACCGGCTCGCCCGCCGCCAGCACGGACGTCTCCAGGAAGGAAGGCGGCGCGGCGGGCGAACCCGAGCGCGAGCGCGAGGTCGGCGAGCGCGGCGTCGCGGGCGCGGGCGGGTCGTCGGCCGGCGTGCCCTGTCCCAGCCGGAAGGAAGACTCGCCGGCCTCGGAACTAGGTGGGTGGTAGGTCGGCGGGTCGGAGATGGACTCTAGTCTTTTCCTAATTGTGCCTACGATGTTAACCGGCCATTCGTTTCCAGACTTTGGGTTCCTGTCGACGACGGCGCCCCGCGGCTGAGAGAGGAACGTCGGCAGCGCCGAGCGAGCCGCGGCCGGCGGCGTCAGCCCGCCGGACGATCCGGCCGCCAGCGACGACGACAGCGCTCCATCATCCTCCCGCGACTTCGCCGCTCTCGGCGAAGCAAATTTACCCGACCTGAGCTGCCCGCCAGCCCTACCCTTTAATTTTAAGTCCTTAGTTTTGTAAGACATTATGTATGCTGTTTAAGTTAATAACTTAAAAAAATCAATAAAATATATATCACAAAATCAAATAAGATAAGATCAATTGCCTACTTCCTTGTTTTATTAATAAATACCTATAAAAATTATCCTACCTAGCACTATCTATCTTAGTAGGTGCCTAACACCTAAAAATTAACACAATCTAAGTGTTTTTCTCATAATATTATAAATATTAAATGATAAATAGGGAAATATAATAATATAATTTAAAATTAATATATTGATGGCTTACTATAAAACAGTTATTTGATCCTACTTACTGAAAAATTATAATATAGTGAGACGGCCAGAACTTTACACTGAGCTCGATTATTTTTAACCCGACAATCAAAATACCTACAATCCAAGTATAATACTGTTATAAAATGATTCAATAAATAAAATTAAGTTGAATTAATAGCCCCTTATTACAGTGGAAGTACCCAGACTCTAAGATTGACTGTCTTTGATGATATTATATGTATTGATTTAAAACAGACCTTTTATCGTTGAAATGAACCCTGAAATCAACAAAATCAACCTTCAAACTAGGACCTAAAGAGGTTTTTATGTAAGCTCTGTGTAAGACTAGCTAAGACACATAATAAATACAGCTAGCCAGCATAAATAAACACCCCAATTTATAAAATAAGAACTATTTAGGTGAGTAACCATTCACCGCTGGCTGAAATATCAAATATGGCCTTTTTTTACTGTAATTCTATTATAGAAAGATTAAATTAAGAACCTATATAATAAATATAATTTAAATTAATATATAATACTTTATGTATTAAAACCAATCCTTCAATAAATTATACTTAAAACTAAAATTTTGGTTTACCTCTAAACCTTTTGTTTATCTTTGGTTGTTTTACAAGTTAAGTAGATATATTTTTGCCTATATCACAAGAACTGCTATATTAAGTGACGTGAAATTTTGAGGATATATAAAACTATAATGAATTTAAATAAAACTAACAAATTGAATGAAAAATAAACTGTTTTGAAACTAAGACATTAAATTTATGTTTACAAGTTCTTGTGAAACAAACAAATACCTGTATTTCAGCAACCACTGGACCGATCTGGGCAGCGAAAGCAGCGCCAAGCAGCTCCAACAATTCTCCTTCTTCTACAGCACTTTCCAGACTTCTGGGTTTCTTCAAATCTGGACCAAAATATGTATGGTCTCCAGAAAAACGATGAAAACTCAGCACTGGCAAGTGCTAAAAATCCAGTTGATGTATCTGTTGAAAGGGCTCCCAAAGAAGCTGCTCTCAAGCTACTCCAATCTCGGTGTTGCCACTGGATTTCCCAAATAAAATAATGTTCAACTTTCACACGAAATTTTGCAAACTTAATTTTGCTATATCTCCGCGAGTTTTGCTCCTATCTTAAAAATTCTTTCACCCTTGTGATCACAAAACAATTTTGCTTCGAATAAAACAAAACAGAACGAAAAACAAAGCACTTTTTGTCACTTTAACTCGGGGAGCAAAATCAAAGCAGTTCACTCAGTGGCGGTCTGGAGGCAACTGGTTAGGTTAGGTTAGGTTAGGTTAGGTTAGGTTAGGTTAGGTTAGGTTAGGTTAGGTTAGGTTAGGTTAGGTTAGGTTAGGTTAGGTTAGGTTAGGTTAGGTTAGGTTAGGTTAGGTTAGGTTAGGTTAGGTTAGGTTAGGTTAGGTTAGGTTAGGTTAGGTTAGGTTAGGTTAGGTTAGGTTAGGTTAGGTTAGGTTAGGTTAGGTTAGGTTAGGTTAGGTTAGGTTAGGTTAGGTTAGGTTAGGTTAGGTTAGGTTAGGTTAGGTTAGGTTAGGTTAGGTTAGGTTAGGTTAGGTTAGGTTAGGTTAGGTTAGGTTAGGTTAGGTTAGGTTAGGTTAGGTTAGGTTAGGTTAGGTTAGGTTAGGTTAGGTTAGGTTAGGTTAGGTTAGGTTAGGTTAGGTTAGGTTAGGTTAGGTTAGGTTAGGTTAGGTTAGGTTAGGTTAGGTTAGGTTAGGTTAGGTTAGGTTAGGTTAGGTTAGGTTAGGTTAGGTTAGGTTAGGTTAGGTTAGGTTAGGTTAGGTTAGGTTAGGTTAGGTTAGGTTAGGTTAGGTTAGGTTAGGTTAGGTTAGGTTAGGTTAGGTTAGGTTAGGTTAGGTTAGGTTAGGTTAGGTTAGGTTAGGTTAGGTTAGGTTAGGTTAGGTTAGGTTAGGTTAGGTTAGGTTAGGTTAGGTTAGGTTAGGTTAGGTTAGGTTAGGTTAGGTTAGGTTAGGTTAGGTTAGGTTAGGTTAGGTTAGGTTAGGTTAGGTTAGGTTAGGTTAGGTTAGGTTAGGTTAGGTTAGGTTAGGTTAGGTTAGGTTAGGTTAGGTTAGGTTAGGTTAGGTTAGGTTAGGTTAGGTTAGGTTAGGTTAGGTTAGGTTAGGTTAGGTTAGGTTAGGTTAGGTTAGGTTAGGTTAGGTTAGGTTAGGTTAGGTTAGGTTAGGTTAGGTTA
This sequence comes from Eupithecia tripunctaria, assembly GCA_955876795.1. Taxonomy (NCBI): domain Eukaryota; kingdom Metazoa; phylum Arthropoda; class Insecta; order Lepidoptera; family Geometridae; genus Eupithecia; species Eupithecia tripunctaria. The sequence continues at coordinate 9,885 of OY041604.1, read as the reverse complement.
GGTTAGGTTAGGTTAGGTTAGGTTAGGTTAGGTTAGGTTAGGTTAGGTTAGGTTAGGTTAGGTTAGGTTAGGTTAGGTTAGGTTAGGTTAGGTTAGGTTAGGTTAGGTTAGGTTAGGTTAGGTTAGGTTAGGTTAGGTTAGGTTAGGTTAGGTTAGGTTAGGTTAGGTTAGGTTAGGTTAGGTTAGGTTAGGTTAGGTTAGGTTAGGTTAGGTTAGGTTAGGTTAGGTTAGGTTAGGTTAGGTTAGGTTAGGTTAGGTTAGGTTAGGTTAGGTTAGGTTAGGTTAGGTTAGGTTAGGTTAGGTTAGGTTAGGTTAGGTTAGGTTAGGTTAGGTTAGGTTAGGTTAGGTTAGGTTAGGTTAGGTTAGGTTAGGTTAGGTTAGGTTAGGTTAGGTTAGGTTAGGTTAGGTTAGGTTAGGTTAGGTTAGGTTAGGTTAGGTTAGGTTAGGTTAGGTTAGGTTAGGTTAGGTTAGGTTAGGTTAGGTTAGGTTAGGTTAGGTTAGGTTAGGTTAGGTTAGGTTAGGTTAGGTTAGGTTAGGTTAGGTTAGGTTAGGTTAGGTTAGGTTAGGTTAGGTTAGGTTAGGTTAGGTTAGGTTAGGTTAGGTTAGGTTAGGTTAGGTTAGGTTAGGTTAGGTTAGGTTAGGTTAGGTTAGGTTAGGTTAGGTTAGGTTAGGTTAGGTTAGGTTAGGTTAGGTTAGGTTAGGTTAGGTTAGGTTAGGTTAGGTTAGGTTAGGTTAGGTTAGGTTAGGTTAGGTTAGGTTAGGTTAGGTTAGGTTAGGTTAGGTTAGGTTAGGTTAGGTTAGGTTAGGTTAGGTTAGGTTAGGTTAGGTTAGGTTAGGTTAGGTTAGGTTAGGTTAGGTTAGGTTAGGTTAGGTTAGGTTAGGTTAGGTTAGGTTAGGTTAGGTTAGGTTAGGTTAGGTTAGGTTAGGTTAGGTTAGGTTAGGTTAGGTTAGGTTAGGTTAGGTTAGGTTAGGTTAGGTTAGGTTAGGTTAGGTTAGGTTAGGTTAGGTTAGGTTAGGTTAGGTTAGGTTAGGTTAGGTTAGGTTAGGTTAGGTTAGGTTAGGTTAGGTTAGGTTAGGTTAGGTTAGGTTAGGTTAGGTTAGGTTAGGTTAGGTTAGGTTAGGTTAGGTTAGGTTAGGTTAGGTTAGGTTAGGTTAGGTTAGGTTAGGTTAGGTTAGGTTAGGTTAGGTTAGGTTAGGTTAGGTTAGGTTAGGTTAGGTTAGGTTAGGTTAGGTTAGGTTAGGTTAGGTTAGGTTAGGTTAGGTTAGGTTAGGTTAGGTTAGGTTAGGTTAGGTTAGGTTAGGTTAGGTTAGGTTAGGTTAGGTTAGGTTAGGTTAGGTTAGGTTAGGTTAGGTTAGGTTAGGTTAGGTTAGGTTAGGTTAGGTTAGGTTAGGTTAGGTTAGGTTAGGTTAGGTTAGGTTAGGTTAGGTTAGGTTAGGTTAGGTTAGGTTAGGTTAGGTTAGGTTAGGTTAGGTTAGGTTAGGTTAGGTTAGGTTAGGTTAGGTTAGGTTAGGTTAGGTTAGGTTAGGTTAGGTTAGGTTAGGTTAGGTTAGGTTAGGTTAGGTTAGGTTAGGTTAGGTTAGGTTAGGTTAGGTTAGGTTAGGTTAGGTTAGGTTAGGTTAGGTTAGGTTAGGTTAGGTTAGGTTAGGTTAGGTTAGGTTAGGTTAGGTTAGGTTAGGTTAGGTTAGGTTAGGTTAGGTTAGGTTAGGTTAGGTTAGGTTAGGTTAGGTTAGGTTAGGTTAGGTTAGGTTAGGTTAGGTTAGGTTAGGTTAGGTTAGGTTAGGTTAGGTTAGGTTAGGTTAGGTTAGGTTAGGTTAGGTTAGGTTAGGTTAGGTTAGGTTAGGTTAGGTTAGGTTAGGTTAGGTTAGGTTAGGTTAGGTTAGGTTAGGTTAGGTTAGGTTAGGTTAGGTTAGGTTAGGTTAGGTTAGGTTAGGTTAGGTTAGGTTAGGTTAGGTTAGGTTAGGTTAGGTTAGGTTAGGTTAGGTTAGGTTAGGTTAGGTTAGGTTAGGTTAGGTTAGGTTAGGTTAGGTTAGGTTAGGTTAGGTTAGGTTAGGTTAGGTTAGGTTAGGTTAGGTTAGGTTAGGTTAGGTTAGGTTAGGTTAGGTTAGGTTAGGTTAGGTTAGGTTAGGTTAGGTTAGGTTAGGTTAGGTTAGGTTAGGTTAGGTTAGGTTAGGTTAGGTTAGGTTAGGTTAGGTTAGGTTAGGTTAGGTTAGGTTAGGTTAGGTTAGGTTAGGTTAGGTTAGGTTAGGTTAGGTTAGGTTAGGTTAGGTTAGGTTAGGTTAGGTTAGGTTAGGTTAGGTTAGGTTAGGTTAGGTTAGGTTAGGTTAGGTTAGGTTAGGTTAGGTTAGGTTAGGTTAGGTTAGGTTAGGTTAGGTTAGGTTAGGTTAGGTTAGGTTAGGTTAGGTTAGGTTAGGTTAGGTTAGGTTAGGTTAGGTTAGGTTAGGTTAGGTTAGGTTAGGTTAGGTTAGGTTAGGTTAGGTTAGGTTAGGTTAGGTTAGGTTAGGTTAGGTTAGGTTAGGTTAGGTTAGGTTAGGTTAGGTTAGGTTAGGTTAGGTTAGGTTAGGTTAGGTTAGGTTAGGTTAGGTTAGGTTAGGTTAGGTTAGGTTAGGTTAGGTTAGGTTAGGTTAGGTTAGGTTAGGTTAGGTTAGGTTAGGTTAGGTTAGGTTAGGTTAGGTTAGGTTAGGTTAGGTTAGGTTAGGTTAGGTTAGGTTAGGTTAGGTTAGGTTAGGTTAGGTTAGGTTAGGTTAGGTTAGGTTAGGTTAGGTTAGGTTAGGTTAGGTTAGGTTAGGTTAGGTTAGGTTAGGTTAGGTTAGGTTAGGTTAGGTTAGGTTAGGTTAGGTTAGGTTAGGTTAGGTTAGGTTAGGTTAGGTTAGGTTAGGTTAGGTTAGGTTAGGTTAGGTTAGGTTAGGTTAGGTTAGGTTAGGTTAGGTTAGGTTAGGTTAGGTTAGGTTAGGTTAGGTTAGGTTAGGTTAGGTTAGGTTAGGTTAGGTTAGGTTAGGTTAGGTTAGGTTAGGTTAGGTTAGGTTAGGTTAGGTTAGGTTAGGTTAGGTTAGGTTAGGTTAGGTTAGGTTAGGTTAGGTTAGGTTAGGTTAGGTTAGGTTAGGTTAGGTTAGGTTAGGTTAGGTTAGGTTAGGTTAGGTTAGGTTAGGTTAGGTTAGGTTAGGTTAGGTTAGGTTAGGTTAGGTTAGGTTAGGTTAGGTTAGGTTAGGTTAGGTTAGGTTAGGTTAGGTTAGGTTAGGTTAGGTTAGGTTAGGTTAGGTTAGGTTAGGTTAGGTTAGGTTAGGTTAGGTTAGGTTAGGTTAGGTTAGGTTAGGTTAGGTTAGGTTAGGTTAGGTTAGGTTAGGTTAGGTTAGGTTAGGTTAGGTTAGGTTAGGTTAGGTTAGGTTAGGTTAGGTTAGGTTAGGTTAGGTTAGGTTAGGTTAGGTTAGGTTAGGTTAGGTTAGGTTAGGTTAGGTTAGGTTAGGTTAGGTTAGGTTAGGTTAGGTTAGGTTAGGTTAGGTTAGGTTAGGTTAGGTTAGGTTAGGTTAGGTTAGGTTAGGTTAGGTTAGGTTAGGTTAGGTTAGGTTAGGTTAGGTTAGGTTAGGTTAGGTTAGGTTAGGTTAGGTTAGGTTAGGTTAGGTTAGGTTAGGTTAGGTTAGGTTAGGTTAGGTTAGGTTAGGTTAGGTTAGGTTAGGTTAGGTTAGGTTAGGTTAGGTTAGGTTAGGTTAGGTTAGGTTAGGTTAGGTTAGGTTAGGTTAGGTTAGGTTAGGTTAGGTTAGGTTAGGTTAGGTTAGGTTAGGTTAGGTTAGGTTAGGTTAGGTTAGGTTAGGTTAGGTTAGGTTAGGTTAGGTTAGGTTAGGTTAGGTTAGGTTAGGTTAGGTTAGGTTAGGTTAGGTTAGGTTAGGTTAGGTTAGGTTAGGTTAGGTTAGGTTAGGTTAGGTTAGGTTAGGTTAGGTTAGGTTAGGTTAGGTTAGGTTAGGTTAGGTTAGGTTAGGTTAGGTTAGGTTAGGTTAGGTTAGGTTAGGTTAGGTTAGGTTAGGTTAGGTTAGGTTAGGTTAGGTTAGGTTAGGTTAGGTTAGGTTAGGTTAGGTTAGGTTAGGTTAGGTTAGGTTAGGTTAGGTTAGGTTAGGTTAGGTTAGGTTAGGTTAGGTTAGGTTAGGTTAGGTTAGGTTAGGTTAGGTTAGGTTAGGTTAGGTTAGGTTAGGTTAGGTTAGGTTAGGTTAGGTTAGGTTAGGTTAGGTTAGGTTAGGTTAGGTTAGGTTAGGTTAGGTTAGGTTAGGTTAGGTTAGGTTAGGTTAGGTTAGGTTAGGTTAGGTTAGGTTAGGTTAGGTTAGGTTAGGTTAGGTTAGGTTAGGTTAGGTTAGGTTAGGTTAGGTTAGGTTAGGTTAGGTTAGGTTAGGTTAGGTTAGGTTAGGTTAGGTTAGGTTAGGTTAGGTTAGGTTAGGTTAGGTTAGGTTAGGTTAGGTTAGGTTAGGTTAGGTTAGGTTAGGTTAGGTTAGGTTAGGTTAGGTTAGGTTAGGTTAGGTTAGGTTAGGTTAGGTTAGGTTAGGTTAGGTTAGGTTAGGTTAGGTTAGGTTAGGTTAGGTTAGGTTAGGTTAGGTTAGGTTAGGTTAGGTTAGGTTAGGTTAGGTTAGGTTAGGTTAGGTTAGGTTAGGTTAGGTTAGGTTAGGTTAGGTTAGGTTAGGTTAGGTTAGGTTAGGTTAGGTTAGGTTAGGTTAGGTTAGGTTAGGTTAGGTTAGGTTAGGTTAGGTTAGGTTAGGTTAGGTTAGGTTAGGTTAGGTTAGGTTAGGTTAGGTTAGGTTAGGTTAGGTTAGGTTAGGTTAGGTTAGGTTAGGTTAGGTTAGGTTAGGTTAGGTTAGGTTAGGTTAGGTTAGGTTAGGTTAGGTTAGGTTAGGTTAGGTTAGGTTAGGTTAGGTTAGGTTAGGTTAGGTTAGGTTAGGTTAGGTTAGGTTAGGTTAGGTTAGGTTAGGTTAGGTTAGGTTAGGTTAGGTTAGGTTAGGTTAGGTTAGGTTAGGTTAGGTTAGGTTAGGTTAGGTTAGGTTAGGTTAGGTTAGGTTAGGTTAGGTTAGGTTAGGTTAGGTTAGGTTAGGTTAGGTTAGGTTAGGTTAGGTTAGGTTAGGTTAGGTTAGGTTAGGTTAGGTTAGGTTAGGTTAGGTTAGGTTAGGTTAGGTTAGGTTAGGTTAGGTTAGGTTAGGTTAGGTTAGGTTAGGTTAGGTTAGGTTAGGTTAGGTTAGGTTAGGTTAGGTTAGGTTAGGTTAGGTTAGGTTAGGTTAGGTTAGGTTAGGTTAGGTTAGGTTAGGTTAGGTTAGGTTAGGTTAGGTTAGGTTAGGTTAGGTTAGGTTAGGTTAGGTTAGGTTAGGTTAGGTTAGGTTAGGTTAGGTTAGGTTAGGTTAGGTTAGGTTAGGTTAGGTTAGGTTAGGTTAGGTTAGGTTAGGTTAGGTTAGGTTAGGTTAGGTTAGGTTAGGTTAGGTTAGGTTAGGTTAGGTTAGGTTAGGTTAGGTTAGGTTAGGTTAGGTTAGGTTAGGTTAGGTTAGGTTAGGTTAGGTTAGGTTAGGTTAGGTTAGGTTAGGTTAGGTTAGGTTAGGTTAGGTTAGGTTAGGTTAGGTTAGGTTAGGTTAGGTTAGGTTAGGTTAGGTTAGGTTAGGTTAGGTTAGGTTAGGTTAGGTTAGGTTAGGTTAGGTTAGGTTAGGTTAGGTTAGGTTAGGTTAGGTTAGGTTAGGTTAGGTTAGGTTAGGTTAGGTTAGGTTAGGTTAGGTTAGGTTAGGTTAGGTTAGGTTAGGTTAGGTTAGGTTAGGTTAGGTTAGGTTAGGTTAGGTTAGGTTAGGTTAGGTTAGGTTAGGTTAGGTTAGGTTAGGTTAGGTTAGGTTAGGTTAGGTTAGGTTAGGTTAGGTTAGGTTAGGTTAGGTTAGGTTAGGTTAGGTTAGGTTAGGTTAGGTTAGGTTAGGTTAGGTTAGGTTAGGTTAGGTTAGGTTAGGTTAGGTTAGGTTAGGTTAGGTTAGGTTAGGTTAGGTTAGGTTAGGTTAGGTTAGGTTAGGTTAGGTTAGGTTAGGTTAGGTTAGGTTAGGTTAGGTTAGGTTAGGTTAGGTTAGGTTAGGTTAGGTTAGGTTAGGTTAGGTTAGGTTAGGTTAGGTTAGGTTAGGTTAGGTTAGGTTAGGTTAGGTTAGGTTAGGTTAGGTTAGGTTAGGTTAGGTTAGGTTAGGTTAGGTTAGGTTAGGTTAGGTTAGGTTAGGTTAGGTTAGGTTAGGTTAGGTTAGGTTAGGTTAGGTTAGGTTAGGTTAGGTTAGGTTAGGTTAGGTTAGGTTAGGTTAGGTTAGGTTAGGTTAGGTTAGGTTAGGTTAGGTTAGGTTAGGTTAGGTTAGGTTAGGTTAGGTTAGGTTAGGTTAGGTTAGGTTAGGTTAGGTTAGGTTAGGTTAGGTTAGGTTAGGTTAGGTTAGGTTAGGTTAGGTTAGGTTAGGTTAGGTTAGGTTAGGTTAGGTTAGGTTAGGTTAGGTTAGGTTAGGTTAGGTTAGGTTAGGTTAGGTTAGGTTAGGTTAGGTTAGGTTAGGTTAGGTTAGGTTAGGTTAGGTTAGGTTAGGTTAGGTTAGGTTAGGTTAGGTTAGGTTAGGTTAGGTTAGGTTAGGTTAGGTTAGGTTAGGTTAGGTTAGGTTAGGTTAGGTTAGGTTAGGTTAGGTTAGGTTAGGTTAGGTTAGGTTAGGTTAGGTTAGGTTAGGTTAGGTTAGGTTAGGTTAGGTTAGGTTAGGTTAGGTTAGGTTAGGTTAGGTTAGGTTAGGTTAGGTTAGGTTAGGTTAGGTTAGGTTAGGTTAGGTTAGGTTAGGTTAGGTTAGGTTAGGTTAGGTTAGGTTAGGTTAGGTTAGGTTAGGTTAGGTTAGGTTAGGTTAGGTTAGGTTAGGTTAGGTTAGGTTAGGTTAGGTTAGGTTAGGTTAGGTTAGGTTAGGTTAGGTTAGGTTAGGTTAGGTTAGGTTAGGTTAGGTTAGGTTAGGTTAGGTTAGGTTAGGTTAGGTTAGGTTAGGTTAGGTTAGGTTAGGTTAGGTTAGGTTAGGTTAGGTTAGGTTAGGTTAGGTTAGGTTAGGTTAGGTTAGGTTAGGTTAGGTTAGGTTAGGTTAGGTTAGGTTAGGTTAGGTTAGGTTAGGTTAGGTTAGGTTAGGTTAGGTTAGGTTAGGTTAGGTTAGGTTAGGTTAGGTTAGGTTAGGTTAGGTTAGGTTAGGTTAGGTTAGGTTAGGTTAGGTTAGGTTAGGTTAGGTTAGGTTAGGTTAGGTTAGGTTAGGTTAGGTTAGGTTAGGTTAGGTTAGGTTAGGTTAGGTTAGGTTAGGTTAGGTTAGGTTAGGTTAGGTTAGGTTAGGTTAGGTTAGGTTAGGTTAGGTTAGGTTAGGTTAGGTTAGGTTAGGTTAGGTTAGGTTAGGTTAGGTTAGGTTAGGTTAGGTTAGGTTAGGTTAGGTTAGGTTAGGTTAGGTTAGGTTAGGTTAGGTTAGGTTAGGTTAGGTTAGGTTAGGTTAGGTTAGGTTAGGTTAGGTTAGGTTAGGTTAGGTTAGGTTAGGTTAGGTTAGGTTAGGTTAGGTTAGGTTAGGTTAGGTTAGGTTAGGTTAGGTTAGGTTAGGTTAGGTTAGGTTAGGTTAGGTTAGGTTAGGTTAGGTTAGGTTAGGTTAGGTTAGGTTAGGTTAGGTTAGGTTAGGTTAGGTTAGGTTAGGTTAGGTTAGGTTAGGTTAGGTTAGGTTAGGTTAGGTTAGGTTAGGTTAGGTTAGGTTAGGTTAGGTTAGGTTAGGTTAGGTTAGGTTAGGTTAGGTTAGGTTAGGTTAGGTTAGGTTAGGTTAGGTTAGGTTAGGTTAGGTTAGGTTAGGTTAGGTTAGGTTAGGTTAGGTTAGGTTAGGTTAGGTTAGGTTAGGTTAGGTTAGGTTAGGTTAGGTTAGGTTAGGTTAGGTTAGGTTAGGTTAGGTTAGGTTAGGTTAGGTTAGGTTAGGTTAGGTTAGGTTAGGTTAGGTTAGGTTAGGTTAGGTTAGGTTAGGTTAGGTTAGGTTAGGTTAGGTTAGGTTAGGTTAGGTTAGGTTAGGTTAGGTTAGGTTAGGTTAGGTTAGGTTAGGTTAGGTTAGGTTAGGTTAGGTTAGGTTAGGTTAGGTTAGGTTAGGTTAGGTTAGGTTAGGTTAGGTTAGGTTAGGTTAGGTTAGGTTAGGTTAGGTTAGGTTAGGTTAGGTTAGGTTAGGTTAGGTTAGGTTAGGTTAGGTTAGGTTAGGTTAGGTTAGGTTAGGTTAGGTTAGGTTAGGTTAGGTTAGGTTAGGTTAGGTTAGGTTAGGTTAGGTTAGGTTAGGTTAGGTTAGGTTAGGTTAGGTTAGGTTAGGTTAGGTTAGGTTAGGTTAGGTTAGGTTAGGTTAGGTTAGGTTAGGTTAGGTTAGGTTAGGTTAGGTTAGGTTAGGTTAGGTTAGGTTAGGTTAGGTTAGGTTAGGTTAGGTTAGGTTAGGTTAGGTTAGGTTAGGTTAGGTTAGGTTAGGTTAGGTTAGGTTAGGTTAGGTTAGGTTAGGTTAGGTTAGGTTAGGTTAGGTTAGGTTAGGTTAGGTTAGGTTAGGTTAGGTTAGGTTAGGTTAGGTTAGGTTAGGTTAGGTTAGGTTAGGTTAGGTTAGGTTAGGTTAGGTTAGGTTAGGTTAGGTTAGGTTAGGTTAGGTTAGGTTAGGTTAGGTTAGGTTAGGTTAGGTTAGGTTAGGTTAGGTTAGGTTAGGTTAGGTTAGGTTAGGTTAGGTTAGGTTAGGTTAGGTTAGGTTAGGTTAGGTTAGGTTAGGTTAGGTTAGGTTAGGTTAGGTTAGGTTAGGTTAGGTTAGGTTAGGTTAGGTTAGGTTAGGTTAGGTTAGGTTAGGTTAGGTTAGGTTAGGTTAGGTTAGGTTAGGTTAGGTTAGGTTAGGTTAGGTTAGGTTAGGTTAGGTTAGGTTAGGTTAGGTTAGGTTAGGTTAGGTTAGGTTAGGTTAGGTTAGGTTAGGTTAGGTTAGGTTAGGTTAGGTTAGGTTAGGTTAGGTTAGGTTAGGTTAGGTTAGGTTAGGTTAGGTTAGGTTAGGTTAGGTTAGGTTAGGTTAGGTTAGGTTAGGTTAGGTTAGGTTAGGTTAGGTTAGGTTAGGTTAGGTTAGGTTAGGTTAGGTTAGGTTAGGTTAGGTTAGGTTAGGTTAGGTTAGGTTAGGTTAGGTTAGGTTAGGTTAGGTTAGGTTAGGTTAGGTTAGGTTAGGTTAGGTTAGGTTAGGTTAGGTTAGGTTAGGTTAGGTTAGGTTAGGTTAGGTTAGGTTAGGTTAGGTTAGGTTAGGTTAGGTTAGGTTAGGTTAGGTTAGGTTAGGTTAGGTTAGGTTAGGTTAGGTTAGGTTAGGTTAGGTTAGGTTAGGTTAGGTTAGGTTAGGTTAGGTTAGGTTAGGTTAGGTTAGGTTAGGTTAGGTTAGGTTAGGTTAGGTTAGGTTAGGTTAGGTTAGGTTAGGTTAGGTTAGGTTAGGTTAGGTTAGGTTAGGTTAGGTTAGGTTAGGTTAGGTTAGGTTAGGTTAGGTTAGGTTAGGTTAGGTTAGGTTAGGTTAGGTTAGGTTAGGTTAGGTTAGGTTAGGTTAGGTTAGGTTAGGTTAGGTTAGGTTAGGTTAGGTTAGGTTAGGTTAGGTTAGGTTAGGTTAGGTTAGGTTAGGTTAGGTTAGGTTAGGTTAGGTTAGGTTAGGTTAGGTTAGGTTAGGTTAGGTTAGGTTAGGTTAGGTTAGGTTAGGTTAGGTCGTTAGGTTAGGTTAGGTTAGGTTAGGTTAGGTTAGGTTAGGTTAGGTTAGGTTAGGTTAGGTTAGGTTAGGTTAGGTTAGGTTAGGTTAGGTTAGGTTAGGTTAGGTTAGGTTAGGTTAGGTTAGGTTAGGTTAGGTTAGGTTAGGTTAGGTTAGGTTAGGTTAGGTTAGGTTAGGTTAGGTTAGGTTAGG